>WOXC01000997.1:0-35225 GCA_011680675.1 Gymnobelideus leadbeateri
TAATTCTGGAATCTCCATAGTTCCTGGTGTTCTGGGGTTCCTCCAGCCGGCTGGCCCTGCCGCCCTGGGGCTAAAACCTCGGCTCACGTGGACCTGGGCTCGGCTCGGCTCCTGTGCTCTGCACTCTGCGTGCTGCTGGCTCCCAGACCACTGCGCTGGTCCTTCCTGCAGGGTGCTGGGCTGTCCTCAGCGGGAGGTTAGCTTCTCTGTGTCGTTCTGTGGGTGCTGGGGCTCCAGAAGTTTTTCAGAGTCCTTTTTTACATAGTTTGTGGAGAATCTGGGGGCAGAGAGGCTTGGATGAGCTGTTTCTACTCCGCCATCTTGGCTCCACCCCCTGTTTTGGTAACTTTAAAGGTTGGAACATCTTTCCTGTTTAAAGCTAAAGAAGAATTGAGAATATCAACTACCAAATATTTTCATTCATAAGAATTTGTACATACTGATATTCGGAGTGAAATAAGTAATATCAAGCACAGTTTAAATTTCTGATCTAACCAATTGGAACATGAAAGTTGAGTTTTCTTAAATCTAAAGCATAAATTTAATTTTTTGAGTCATATGTCAGCATTATAGTTCTTTTTAGTTTGAAAGTTAACAATTTATCATAACTATGACTCACATATCTATTTAAGGTGAGTGAGAAATGGGAAAGAAAACTTTAAGTGTATTACTAGAAGCCTCTAATCTAATTTTTACTGTTGCCATTTCTTCAAGAATTGACTTTTTTAGAATGATATTTTTCCCTGATATAAGATACTATATAATTGTGTATTTAAATAATGGAGAGGCCTCTCTCCATAACATCCCTCAGAAATGAAAAGGCAACAGTCAATGATTATATTTCCATTCAAAAAATTTAAAACTTAAAAACATTTTTATCATGTTCTGTAACTGTGGAACCTCCCATTCATTTAACTTAATAAAGCTACATTATAAGGACAGAGCAAAATTATTGTCCTTCAATTTTATATGATTACATCTTTAGCTATACTTCAATAAGGAGAATCATTGTTTTTTCAATCCATTTCCATTGTTCTTCATTTCTTAGATACTCCTAAAGAAACAAAAACTGATAATGCTCTTGTCTACACTGGCAAATCATTTCAATCTTTCTATAAAACCTATTGATAAAAATGATAAGGCAATTTAGATTTGGACCAATATATCACAAGGGCAATTAGCTACTGCTTTATATACCCTAAAATTTTTTAATCATCACTAAAAAAGGGTATAAACCAGAAGAATAACAATTTGAAAAAGTACATATTCCCAAATAAAGTAATGGAAAAGACTTGCCCCTTAATTATGTAGAGGCGAGGTTGTGCTTATATTTTTTTAGATGCTGATGAATGACCACTGAAGATGCCAACACAGAATGTCCAGGCATGTTCCAGCAGATGCAGAAACAGAGAAGAGGATCAGAGGATTCCTCACAAGGACAACCCCAGAAGAAATGACTTGGCATCCCATCTTTTCACAGAATGATACAGCTTTCTAATAGAACATTACACAATGACAGACTTCAGAGAAGCCTGCACTTCAAGAAATATCTGATTTTCTAATAAGAACTGACTTTTGGACTTTTTAAATCACAGGACTAATTGCCTCCCTCTTAACGTCAACGACTGTGTCTTCTATTTTAAGTGGGGTACAAACTGCTCCATTTGTGAATGAATTTGCAAGGAATGCCACCTTGCCTTTGAAAACTCAAGACCAGACTCCCTCTCCAATGTAATTGTGGATACACCTATGTATGAACTTTTAATTGCATTGATTTTACTTTTGCTCAATGTACAATCTAGTAATGTACATCTAGTAAAGATCTTGTTGAACAATCTTTATTTTGCTTTTTACCAACTAATTTCACTTATGCTTGATATCAAATATTGAGGGTATATATATATATATATATATCTGATGTCTTTAAAAAGGGGAAAAAAGTTTGTCAAATTTCCTGTTACTATATTCACTGTCCTAATATTGTTAATGGTTCCAACTGCTGTGTTTGCAATCTAAACTGCACAATAGGTTAATGAATTATTAAAAAAAAGTTTCTGCAGCCTTTAAGACACAAAATGATTTAGATAAGGATCTGTTGTATAAGATCAATTTGTTACAATTAATATTATGCTTATGTATGAGTTAAAACCATTAAAAACTCAACTGTTACTCAGATGTGATTATAAATACACATCTATTTGTGTTACCACTAGCTTATACAATTCCTCTCATCCCAGTATCACATGGTAGAGGATCAGAGTCCGCTTATTGAGAGCGTGGCATAATTTCAATATCACCTTAGAAATAAAAAGCTTTCAATCAAATTATTAAGATATTGAACATAATGAGATTCCTGGGATTGACCCAGTAGGAGCTACGAAAACAATTATTGATACATTGAAAAATCTCTATGCACCTACTTCCCATATTGATCATTATAATAGTCTGTTGTATATTTGGACCTTGCATTATAAAAATTATGAGGCACTGAATTACATGCCTTTAAGCTTCTCCTTAAAAAAGGGGGAATATGTGGTGAGCCAAAGAGGCCTGAGCCAGGACTTCAGATAATTACCCTGATATCAGTGGACCTGAACAACAAAGACCTCTTCGAGATGCGACTTTTCACTAAGTCAGCTCCGGAGTTCTTTTGATATGGGTTACACTTATAAGGATGGTATTTGAGTTCTGAGGCTAAGAGGCTCTGCCCCAAAACTTTGGTTGTCCAAAACATTTGCAGGAAGTCAGTTCTTATGCAGATGTTCTTGATGATGCGGCCTTGGCCATTAGGCTTTGAGGCCAGCTCTCAAGAGCATCCTTTCTGATATAACTGACTGAGATAAGAGATAACTGCCCAAGACTCTATGGCACCTAGGAAACAATGGGCCTTATTACCATGCTACTTCCAGGATACAACAGACTAAGATAATGATTTCTCTTCCTTCCCGTCCTTTGTCTCTTTGCTCTATAAAAACCTTTCCCTGAGTATCAATAAATGGAGTTCATGGTTCGTCCTTGAGCTACCCACATGGCCTGGTCGTTTCTTATTCACATCTTCGAATCATGCTAAGTGCTGGACACTGAGAAGCCCACGGCAGATACCAATTGATACTGATCAATTGTGATCTCTAAATGAAACTTCTGCTTTTGTCAAGCTGCCAGTCTTTCCTTCTTGTCTCACCCATGATCCCAAATTTTTCCTCTTCTTTTCTTTTAATCCCCTCTTCATGTTCCTCTCTCCAATATTTGAGTTTATTTTGCTTATGGCTATTTTCTTACCAATTCTGCCCTCCCTCTTAAAATTACTCTCTGGCCTTCTCTTGTCCCTGCCTATTTACCTTTTGAGTTTAATGTATTTCTTTACTGAGATCTCTGAGTGTGTTGTGTTGTGTTGTGTTTGGGGGGTGGGGTGTAATTGTGTTTAACTGGCTCTATCCACTTCAGATGAAAGTGAAGTACCTTGTATACTCATTTCTCCCATCCCTTCCACATAATTAAATACTTTTCACCTTATTCCTCTGTTGTATACATGATGGCAATTTCCTTCTCCTTTCCTTCTCAGTATAGCCCCCACCCCCATCACTCCAATTTTTACCTCCTGAGAACATCAGAACAGAAGAAAACCATTCACAGACCCTCTGTTCTATCTTATTTTCTTTCCTCTATGACCATTAAACATATTAGCATTCTGAGAAGATATTCGTTTTCTGAGAAGACAATTGTTTCCCATCCCCTCATCACTATGTAAACAATTCATCCTCACGCAACGCCTTTTCAATTAAACACGTATGTGTACTTTTCTACATTTCTCTTGGCTTTAATATTTCCATTTCAAAATGTCTACTTGGGTGTTCAGACTTTTTTAATCATAGTTTTCACATGGTCCCATATTTCTTAGATTATCTGTCCTTGGCCAATTTCTGCATCCTTTTTTATATTATTTCTTATATTTTCTTATTATTTCTTTCTGTTTCTTTTTATTATTATTTATTATATCATATATTACTTATTTCTTATAGGGTCTGTGTAGTGCCACCTCTTTTCTGGATGATGTGAAGAGATATAGGTGTGTGTGTGTGTGTGTGTGTATTCTCACAGGAGGGATAGTTTCAAAGTATGATTTAATGAAGACATAAAAATTTTAACTTTAAGATTTTGTGTAAAAGTTTTAAGTTTCAGTAGAGTAGCAAACTTTCCTTTGAGAAAAACAATAAGATTACACTATTTTTTCTAAGAACTGGGATATATAGATATAGATATCTATATATCTGCATATGTATATATACATATACACACATATACATATGAATACTTATGATGGATTTAAAAATCTTTCTATTAACAGTGACAAAAGCACCAGTAAACATGATGTTCCTGGATTATATATTTTTATGATACATAGACACACACACACAATTTTAAAATTTTCCTTTGGCCCTGACAGTAATTAATGAGGCTGGGGAAAAAAACCAACAGAAAAAAGCATTGAAAATTCTTCAGGTTCAATTGAAGTTTTTTAGAATAATTCTTTATCCTCTTTTTTTTCCTGAAATATATGGGCTTTGTTTATATTTTAGTAGTGAGTTCCTAAAAGTGAATTAAGGATTGTACATATAAAATTGCATTAATAATTGTAAATAATTTTTAAATCACCTTTTTTTCCCCTGTTTTGAAGTCTCCCTCTGATAATATTAAAAGACAGAAGACTTCACTTTTACAAATCAGGCCCCCACGGATCCTTTCTAAAGATTCTTCTTCAGTATAGATGGTCTTGGCTGTTTCAAGTACAGGGTTCAGATAAGGATATCTTGATATCGGTATATAAAGCTGTATGTAAAAATTGAAAATCTCTGATCCTTCAGGTGCATTATGGGCTCCTAATATAATGTTCTTCTTATACATCTGTCATTAATAGGATTAGCTCCATAAATTTTGAGCTGGTTTTCAGGACAGGAACTAGTTAAGGGAACCTTTACAAGAAGCAAGAAACCAGGGAAGCAGGTTCCCTACCAAAGGGGTAACACCTCTCCAGAACCAACCTGGGGACAAAGCCTATTCCAGAATCTCTAAGGGAAAATCTTTCCAAGGACCATGCAGCAACATGGGGCAGATAAGGTCCAAGATGAAATGTGCTAATTAAAGCGACATTTGGAGTAGGTTACAAGGAACAGGATAAATCAAGATTTTATGTTACTCAATTCTGATCATCATACCTATGTTACTGTTGGTTCACTGCTGTATCCAATGTCTTCCAATATTCATGTCTGCCTATACAAATGCACATATAAGACCAGTTGAAAATATGCCCAGGACAGAGATAGAATTTAAAAGTGAGGGATTAAAGAAAGGTATTGCAAATCTCGATGTGTGTTCAAAAATGGGAGGAAAATGTTATGGCGATTTTTAAAATTTCCTTTAGTTCCTCCCGTACCTTTTAATTAATATTAACCTTACCTTACAGAAAACTGTATGATGGAATGTAAAACTTTACCTAAGGGCCTTAAACATCCCTTAGCTAAGAAGCCAGAGGTAGAATTTCCACTGTCCCCAAGGATTGGAAACATGTAAAATTTCCTCCTCAATCAGCCTATCCTGCCACTGATAAGTGTAGTTTAATTTGCAACCTGACTTAGTTTGCCTATAGAGTTTCTTCGATGAAGTTTGTTTTCTTATGGCTGTATGAGATTATGGCTCTGTTTAAGTTGATTCAACTTTTCTGACATTGAAGGAAGTATGGTGTTATGAATCTGTCTTCGCTTTAATTTTTATGGCCCAAGAGGAATGTGTAAGATTAAATCTCCACCCCAAATGTGCACATGGCTTATTTGTGTGCAACCTGTGGTAGAGCCTTCCAAGCTTGTAACGGTCTGCTCAGCCACAGTCGTCAGTGTCAACACTGTACCTTGACCCCAACATAGTGATTCGATTTTGGTCCTCTGAGCACAGCCATGCAACTAATAAGATTACATTTGTAAGTGAATTATATCACTGTCTCAAGCACCTGGTTAACTGCAAAGGCTACACAGCTTTGTGGTTATTGTTCTTATCAGGTCTCGTCCATCTGAACAGACAAGGTCCCCTCCAGCTTTCTCTGGCACAAGCAGGGGCATTTGCAGCTGCCCGACCCAGGGGCAAACTTGCTAATCATGATTAAATGCACCGCCTGGTTTTCTTTGCATTTAAGCAGTTGATAGCAATTGTTAACCCTCTTCCACCCTGCACCCCTCTCTCCGCCCCGGTCCTTCCCTGGCTCTGGCTCCCAGGACGTCTTTTTGGGGTCAGGGGAGGAGGGAGGCCTGTTTTTCGTCGAGGGTGCCATTACTCTCTTGACCTGGAGGGGGCGCTGGAGAGGAAGGGGTGAGGAGGAGGACGGCCGCCTCCCCGGGAGTGCTGAAGCCCGAAGTGGCCCGGGCGGAGGAGCCCCGGGTGGTGAGGCTGCGGCCACGTGCCTCCCCTCCCCCTAGGCCCGTTCTGCCCCGCCCTCCCTCGAGGCAGGAACTCCCTGACGCCCCAACCGTCCTCTTCCTGTCGCCACAGTCGCCATTGTGGTGGTCTCCTGGTGGTGACAGGACGGTGAGTGGACAGGAGGAAGCGAGGGCCGGAGGCGTCCGCGGGGCCGGGGAGGTCCGGGTCTCCTCCCCAGATTCCTGCGTCTGTCCGCCGGCCCTCCCTCCCTGCCCCGGGCCCACTGCCCGTCCGCCCTCCCTCTGTACGTCCGCCCAACCTCCCTGGCCCGGGCCCAGTATCCGTGCATCCCTCCCTCTGTCCGTCCGTCCGTCAGCCCTCCCTCCCTGCCCCGGGCCCAGTGTCCGTCCGTCCGTCCACCCTCTCTGCCCCGGGCCCAGAGTCTGTCTGTCTACCCTCCCTCCCTGCCCCGGGCCAGTGTCCGTTCCTGCGCCCACCCTCCTTACCTGTCCCAGTCCCACTGTCTATCTGTCGGTCTCCCTGCCCTGCCCCAGGACCAGGGTTTGCCCATGCCACCCTCTGTCCGCCCTCCCTCCCTGCCCCGGGCCCAGTGACTTTCGGTCCACCTGCCCTCCCTGTCTGCCCCCCTCCCTGCCCCGGACCTACTGTCCGTCCCTCCGTCCACCCTCCTTCCCTGCCCAGTGTCCATCCGTCAGCCCTCCATCAGCACACCGGGACCAATAGCCGTCCGTCCGCCCGGCCTCCCCGCCCCGGGGCCAGTGTCAGTCCATCACTCCGCCCGCCCTCCTTCTCTCACTCCAGCCCACTCTCCGCCCTTCCATCATACCCCGGGCCCAGTGTCCTTAGGTCGGCCTGCCCTCCCTCCCTGCCCCGGGCCCAGTGTCCATCTGTCCCTCAGCCCGTCCTCCTTCACTGCCTCGAGCCCACTGTTCGACCTTCCGTCCGCCCGCCCTGCCCCGGGCACATTGGCTGTCCGTCCCTCCCTCTGTAAGGCCGGCCAGCCTCCCTGCCCCGCTGCCCCCGGCCCAGGGGCTAGTGTCCCTCTGGCCCCCTCAGCCCGGGCTAGCAGGGGGGGCCCATGTCTTGCCCCTCCCCCCCTCCTTTTACTGGCTCTGGCTCCCAGGCCTCCTTTTTGGGGTCGGGGAGGAGGGAGGCCTCTTTTTCGTCGAGGGTGCCATTACTCTCTTGACCTGGAGGGGGCGCTGGAGAGGAAGGGGTGCGGAGGAGGACAGCCGCCTCCTCGGGCGTGCTGAGGCCGGAAGTGGCCCGGGCGGAGGAGCCCCGGGTGGTGAGGCTGCGGCCACGTGCCTCCCCTCCCCCTAGGCCCGTTCTGCCCCGCCCTCCCTCGAGGCAGGAACTCCCTGACGCCCCAACCTTCCTCTTCCTGTCGCCACAGTCGCCATTGTGGTGGTCTCCTGGTGGTGACAGGACGGTGAGTGGACAGGAGGAAGCGAGGGCCGGAGGCGTGAGCGGGGCCGGGGAGGTCCGGGTCTCCTCCCGAATTCCTGCGTCCGTTCACCGGCCCTCCCTCCCTGCCCCGGGCCCAGTGTCCTTCAGTCCGCCCTCCCTTCCTCAGACCCAGTATCCGTCTGTCTGTCCTCCCTGTCCTGGGCCCACTGTCAGTCCCTCCACCCTCCCTCCCCGCCCCGTGCCCAGTGTCCGTCCATCCCTCCCTCTGTCCGTCCATCCGCCCTCCTTCCCTCCCTCCCTGTACCAAGCACAGTGTCCGTCCGTCCGCCCTCCTTCCCTGCCCCGGGTCCAGTGGCCTTTGGTTCGCTTGCCCGCCCTCCCGCCCTGCCCCGGGCTCGGGGCCCAGTGTCCGTCTGGCCGCCTAAGCCAGGGCTAGCGGGGAGGGCCCATGTCTTGCCCCACCCTCCCACGCAGCTTCCAGGCAAGGCCGACTGGCCTGGCCCTCCAACCTGGCCTGGCCTGGGGTTCTGGAAGGAGTCCAGTCCCAGGCTGGCACCAAGGAGTGAGAGCTGGACAGCAGCCCCAGGCCGCAACCCCAGGCGCCTGCCATCTCTCCTCCCCCTTACCCCTCTTCTCTTCTCCCCACAGATAGTGACCTTGGCCACGACCTTGATGGTTCTCCACAGCCCCGAACTCCCAAGAGGTAACGCCCCTCGGAGATGAACCTTGACCATAGGCCCACAGCCTCTTCCTCCTCCTCCTGCTCCTCCTCCTCCCAGATGTTGACCTTGAAGATGACCTTGATGGGTATCCATAGCTCTGAACTACCAGGAGGTGAGTCCTCTTTAAGACCAGCCTTGACTATTCTCCCCAGACCTGACCCCCAAGAGATTCTCCTCCCCCACCCCCACCCCACCCCCTTCCTCCTCCTGCCCTACACTGACTTTGATGGAGATCTCGATGATTATCCACAGCCCTGAACTTTGAAGAGGTAACTGCTCTGAAACCGACAGTGCTTGTTCTATCCATGCCTGACACCAGAAGGAACCTCCTCCTCTTCCCCTTCCTTGTCCTTCCAGATAGTTACCCTGGCCATGACCTTGATGGTTCTCCACAGCCCGGAACTCCCAAGAGATAACGCTTCTCCATGATCCACCTTGACCCTTAGCCTGGGCCTGATCCCCAGAATATCCTCTCCTTCCCCCTCCCCCCCACCCTTCCTCCCCAAAGTGTAATTGAATTTATTCTGGTCTCTTTTTAAGTGAAATTTATTATTGTTTACTATTATTACTTTTATACCATATGGGTCAGGAAGCTTGTTAGTAAGCCAAGTTACCTCAGTTATCTGATTCGCAATGTATTAAAATGTCTAACATTAATTTGATAATACATTGTATTGAAAATACCATTAGAAATGTGAACTCTTCTTTCTTTTCTTTGGGCTATGGATTTACTTGTTAAAAGACTGGTGTAGTAGATATGTTGAAAAAATCAGTAGCGGATCAGTACCTGAGTTAGTGTGTTAATGTTTTAAGATTTCAGTATCGTGTTCCAGTGCAGTGTTTTGACTGCATTTAAGAACTAGACATTTTTGCAAAGGAGAAGATTTTTAGAAATCAGTCTTTAACTAGCTTTAGTCTAAAAGAGGAAGGTCAGATAAATATCTGGGGGATCCTGCCCACCCACCTTTCAGCATAGTCTGCAGGAAGCCCATAATAAATCTCACACTATATAAATGTTAAATATAGTAAGAGAGAGAGAGAGAGAGAGAGAGAGTGTGTGTGTGTGTGTGTGTGTGTGTGTGTGTGTGTGTGCATGCATGTGTGCATGCGCCCGCGCATGCTTGCATTCTCGGGTGCTTGCATGCCGGTGTGTGTATAGGTTATTGTGATCTGTGACTATTATAAGAGATCTCAAATGCTTCCTTTTATTGTTCAGACTGAGAATTATTTCATTACCTCCCTCTGTGGAAGTTCTCAAAGGCTTCTCTTCTTGGGAACATTGGCCACACTTAGCCAAGGTAACCCCTTGAGAAAAGAAATCAATTCTTACAATCTTAGAGGAAGAAATTCTGAAAGCAGTAACTTAGAACACTTAGCACCAGCACACTTTAAGCTAACCTAATGATAACAGGTGTGAATTCAAACAGTGTGTCAATTTTTCTGTCTTTAAGAGTGTTTACGTATATTACCTGAATACCATGGGTCAGCTCTTTATCTGATAAGTCTCAGAAAAGTAAAGGAGACAGGGCATTGAGAAGTGATCTGGCTCTTGAAGAAAGTAGAGGAAAAGATTTTACAGAGTCAGGAATTATCATCGTGTGTCTTGAAAAAAATGGGAATATATGGGTTTATGAATAACAATCTCTTTTCTGTTCAAGTGTCAAGAGTACTGGGCCTTGGGAATTAAATTGTTACCATTAGCGATTATAAATCTGGATTTGGTTGGAAATGCTTTATCTGTGTGACCCCAGACAAGTAACCCTATGTCTGTTTACCTCAGTTTACTGTTCTGTAAGGGGATAGTAATAGCACCTCCCAGGGTTGTTGTGAGGACCACATAATTGTAAAGGGCTTAACACAGTATTGAGCAAGTGCTATATGAATATTAACTGTTTTATTATTTCTTTAATTAGATGTAATTGCTTCACACTTGGTAACTTTATATGGGTGTTTACATGTGGTCAGCAGGCAATGTCAATGGTGATGAGATGAACGTAAGGTAATTTGGAAACGCATTCCACTAAATTGAGGCCACCTCAGGTGGTAATGGTTTTTGTTTCCAGTACATGATATTGTTTGTGGTATTGTATGGTATTTATGGTATTCTAAATTTGTTGTTCTATTGGGAAATTTGTAAACTGATAAAACTTGTATCAGCTATGTTGTTAGATTAAGAACTTCACTGTTGAAAGAAGATCCAAAGGGGATAGAAGGCTGGTAGGTAATTTTCTTAACCCTGCTGGCCACATGCTGTAATATTCTGAAATCCTGTCGTTTAAGAACTTACAAACTTCCACTCTTACCGACAATGAAAGAGGAAGTTTCAACTAAAATCATTTGGTTATCTCTTTTGAAAATTATGAGAGTAACTAAGTTATTTGGAATTATTGTTATAATGTCAAAACCTCTCAAGTATGTACATAGGTTTTTAAAAAGGAAAATTATTAAGTGTTTAGTGTGTGGAAAAGGTACAAAGGGAAAGCCTTGTAAAATTTCTTTTGTAAACCTACAAGTATTCTTACAACCATCTAGTCATAAATTCTGGTCAACCCTGTGCAAGGGTTTTCTATGTTGTAAAATTCCTGTTGAGAGGGGCGGAGCCAAGATGGCGGAGTAGAAACAGCTCATCCAAGCCACTCTGCCCCCAGATTCCCCCCAAACTATGTAAGAGGGGACTCTGAGCAAGTTCTGGGGCCCCGGCACCCACAGAACAACACAGAGAGGCTAGCCTCCCACTGAGGACAGCCCAGCAGCCCTGCAGGAAGGACCAGTGCAGTGGTCTGGGAGCCGGCAGCGCGCAGAGCGCGGGAAGCCGAGCGGAGCCGGAGCTGAGGTCCCTGTGAGCCCAGGTTTTAGCCCCAGGGCACCAGGGCCAACAGCCGGCTGGAGGAACCCCAGAACACCAGTAGCTGTGGCGACTCCAGAATTATCAACATAGACATGCCTAGGACAAAGTAAGAGGTTAGTGTCCTATGGACTTTGGGACCTGTATTTGGGGAATGCATCAGCTTCCTCCCCTGGGGGCTAGAGGCCACTGAGGAGACTCGCCATTTTGTAGTTCTCAGACGCAGCTCCAGCTCCTGGCCTGCTGAACCGTAGGGAGATCCAGCGATCAGTCTTGGGGGGTAATCGCTCTTGCTTTAACCTCCCTGGATCTGGATTGTGATCTAGGGTGGAAGTCGTGGGTGGGTTTACAGCTTGCCAGAAACGGAAGTTGCCCCCCACACGTTCGGGACGAAAATTCCTCTAGCTGGCCTTAAAGCCATAGTGTGGCAACAAGCCCAAAAGTCAAGTGATTGGGTGGCAACATGCCAAGGCAAAGGAAACAGAGGGATGCAACCCTAGACTCCTATTTTGGGGGCATAGAGCGGGAAAAGGACTGTGAGGTCAAAAGTCCTGCTCCAAAAGCCCCAGGGGAAAACATGAGCGGGTTGCAGGCCATGGAGGACCTTAAGAAGAACTTTGAAAATCAAGTAAGAGAAGTGGAGGAAAAATTGGAAGGAGGAATGAGAAGGATGCAGGAAAAGTATGAAGGGGGGTCAGCAGCCTGACTGAGGGGGGCAACACGTTAAAAAATAGACTAGCTCAAGTGGCAGGGGAGGCCCAGGGGGGCAATGAGGAGAAGAATGCCTTAAAAGGTCGAATTTGCCAGATGGAGAAAGAATCTCAGGAGTTCGCTGAGGAGATTCATTCCTTCAGAGTTAGACTGGAGTAGATGGAAGCTGGTGACTTTGTGAGAAATCGGGATGCTCTTAAGCAGATCCAAACAAACGAAAGATTAGAAGGCAATGTGAGGTGTCTCATGGGAAAAACCACTGACCTGGAAAATAGATCCAGGAGAGACAATTTAAAAATTATTGGACTACCTGAGGGCCATGATCAAAGAAAGAGCCTGGAGACCACCCTTCAAGAAATTCTCAGGGAGAATTGCCCTGATGTTTTAGATCCAGAGGGCAAAATAGAGGGTGAAGGAGTCCACCGATCACCTCCTGAAAAAGATCCCAAGGGGAAAACTCCCAGGAATATTCTAGCCAGGTTCCAGAATCCCCAGATCAGGGAGAAAATACTACAAGCAGCCAGGAAGAAACAATTTCAATATTGTGGAAACACAATCAGAATAGCCCAGGACCTGGCAGCTTCTACACTGAGGGATCGAAGGGCATGGAATATGATATTCCAGAGGGCAAAAGAACTGGGAATGAACCCAGGGGTCACCTACCCAGCAAAACTGAGTGTTTTGTTTCAGGGGAAAATATGGTCATTCGGTGGAATAGAGGACTTTCAAGCATTCCTGAGGAAAAAACCAGAATTGAATAGAAAATTTGACATCCAGACACAAGAAGCAAGAGATGCCTGAGAAGGTAATCAGGGAAAAGAAATCAAAAGGAACTTATCAAAGTTGAACTATTTACATTCCTATATGGAAAAGCAATAACGGTGACTGATGATATCTTTCTCACTATGAAAATAATGGAAGAAGGGCGTGTGGTCATATGAGTACATATGTGAATGTGTGTGTAGATGGTTACAGTTATATATGGATAGAGGGCATAGGTTGAATTTGTTGGGAAGGGAGAATACTCAAGGGATGAAATTATGAGGTGAGAGAGGAAAGTGGCAAGAGGAGATGGGGAGAGACAGGGTGGGGTAAACTATCCCATGTAGAAGAAGCAAGGGGAAGTGGTTGTAAGGGGGGGGGGGGTAGAATAGGAAGGCAAAAAGGCAAAATCACATTCTCATTGAATTTGGTTCAGGGAGAGAATGACATACATGCTAAATGGGATATGTCAACCTGCAGCAGAATAGGGGGAAGGGGGATGAGAGGAGGGAAGATGGATGGGAGGGCATCCTTGGGGGGAGGGTGGTTGGAAGTACCCACTATAGAAGAGGGACAGGATCATGTGGGGAATCGACCAGGTGGGGGGGTGGGATGAGTGGGAGGGAATTGTAAGCAGCCTTGTACAATATATCTACTATGATCATGTTTTGCATAGCTAGACATGTACAACATATACTGAATTACTTATCTCCCCAGAGGGAATGGGTGACAAGGGAAGAAGGAAATGGATCTGAAAGTCGAGGTCTTAATATTAAATGTTTCAAATATATATAAATACTATTATTAATACTCTTTTGCTTATAATTGGGAGATAAGATGTGCAGGCACTGGGACACAAAGACTCACCTTCCTCTAATGGAAAAGTCGATGGGAGAAGGTATGGGAGAGAGCAGATTGGAGGAAGCGATATCTTGTGGGACTGCTATTCTGGGAGGTTGGGTAGGGGAATAACGGGGGGAAAATGATTGTAATTCAAAATCTGGCAAAAATGAATGATGTAAAACAAGTTAATAAAGCATTTCTTTAATAATAAAAAAAAATTCCTGTTGAGTAAATGGGATCCAACTACTCCTTGCAAAAAAATAGGGCTATAGTTTTCAAGCCTTCTTAGGATGATGAGTTTCATCCAAGATTGTGTGTGTGTGTGTGTGTGTGTGTGTGTGTGTGTGTGTGTGTGTGTTCGTGTTCATATGGAGGTTCACAGCAATTGGCCAGGGTTGTTTTTTTAGGGGTTTAAGTGAATAATAGCATATTCACTATCTCTGTGGGATTCCAGGATATAATGATTTTCTTGATTTATAATGGTATATTTTATAGCAAGTTGACTTTATACTCTAGGAGAAGACAAAGGAAGAAAAAAATATGGAGTAGATTTTCAAAGGCCTGGTGCACTTTGTTATTGTGATAAGGCTATCTTAATTGGGTACTTTTTGCATGGCATCACTTAGAAAAACCGAATCTTCTCCCCATTGCAAACACTTTTTGACTAGAGCAGGGAATTTGTTAAATTGAGAATTAGGGATTTATGGGATTTTTAGGAATTTATTGATTTTAATTTAATGATTAATTTAATTTATTGATAATTTCATTTCAAATTAATAATTTAATTTTAATTATTAGGAATTTAATGATACTTACGGGATTTGTTTATGATACTTAGAGACATTTTACACCCCTCCCATTTGGATAAATTTCCAGTTTTCAAGATCTATTTCTGCTTTAAGGTTGAGTAAGAGAGACACAGTTGTCAGTTTAGAGGTTTCCAACTAATTTACTTCATGAAAGTTTAATGATTAGCTTTTTAGCATCAAGATGAATCATTTTAAGCTGATTTTTAAGGAAAGAGAAGTACGTTTAGGAAGGAATATTTAACTAAAACAATCTTTTGTGTACATATTTAAGGAAAGATATTTTGTGTGACTTTTAGAAGTCCTGATAAATTTTATTCATAAGCTAATTTATTGGTGTGGATAATAGTAGTGTCCAGACCTACTGTGATTAGTGAGACTTTGTTGGAGGAGAAAGCTTTTCTGGGGGGCCCTGAATATTCTTTTGGGAACTTTTCTTAGGTCTGTTGCGTCCTTGGGCTGACCTTATTTAAGAAAAACCATTGGCAGTCAGCAGCTCAATGGGAGTGACCTCTGAGATCTAAGGCTCGTGCATATCTGTCCTGGGGAATGAGGTAGGGAGGTTACCTTGGGAAAGCTGCAGTTGGACTCTCCTTAATTCACCTTCCCACACAAGAAATCTGTCCATATGGTTGCATATGCTGGGCCACTTATAGTGATGTGGGGCCTGAGGCCCTGTTTTGATTCTCTTGTAACCATGTGCCTGCTTCTCACTTTCCTAGTAAATGTCCATTATCTGGGTAGGCAAACAGTGGAAGCTGCTATAGCAATAGTGGATCTGATTTGTTATTAGATTATTACTTGGTAATTATTATTAATTCTAAGATTAATACTAATAATTATTAACACAAAATCTAGCAGTGTGGGCTTGGATAAGTCACTTAACCCCAATTGCTCTCCCCCCTAAAAAGCAACAAAATGCTAATAATTAATATTAGATTAATACTAATATTGAATCACTGTCCTAAGCTGCAAGTGAGAAAGGTACTGCTATTTGGATCTGAATTTGTAGTCATCCCATGGCCTAAGCAAGAATTAAACTGGAGCTTGAACTTGTCATATGTATAAGATACCTTTCCTGAAAGTATCTCATTCTTTCAGAATGCTATAAGTATAATTAGACAGAGGTGGAGAAGCTTTGTTGAAACAAAGATAGGAAGCCATTAAATTGTGAGGTTAGAGTCAGGAATCTAAGATTTCAGTATAGCCAGTTATGTTAGTGGAGGGTAGTGATTTAGGAGCTATCTTGTGTTCCCTTAATGGGCAATCTGATTTTACTTAGGATTGTCATTTAATGTGGGATTAGAACTTGTGTGTAGACTGCGCTCTGAAATGCCTGCAAACTACTTAAGAGTCTCCTTAAAGACGTCCCCATTGTTTAAAGGGATTCTGAGAGCAGTTGTCCCTGTTTGTGTCCATTTGTATGGGTCAATAACAGCACATCTTTTCCTGCAGACAGCTTTTCATGTCTGCTGTTCTCTGTATACAGTATGGGAGTGTTATATTTACACATCTCATCCCAAGTCTTTTGTCCTTTGTTATTAAGCATCTTAAAGCAAAGTCATTTGTGTAATGTTGAACTTAGGGATGAAAAAGCATCTACTTACCGTGAGTACTAGTTATAGTAAGATAAGTTGTGACTTTTTTGTGTTAAATCTCTTACTGTTACCAGTGTGAGGTTATAGTCAATACTTATTACTTGGGAAATGGGATCCTTGGAAATGGAATCCACCCCAAACTCTCCTTAATGGAACTTGTTACTTAAGATTTTTATGGGACTATAACTGATACTATTGTGAGTCTGACTCCAAGTAGGATCATCAAGGAATGCTGTCAAACCAATGATCCATGATGCCAGCAGCCCTATGGGGTTTTATTCCAAGTGGAATTCTTAAGAAAAGCTTGAGAGAAGGACTCTCAGCATGGACTGAGGAAGGATTCTCTTGATTCAGTTTCCTCTTGAATGGAAAATGCCCCACCTGGATGACTTTAAGCCTGGCTCAGTGAAGCTGTCTGTATAACTTTTGCCTGGACTTGACATGAATTTAGGGAAGTATTATTCCCTTACTGTGGAACTACGTCCCTGAGTCTTCTGTTATGGAAAATTTCTATAATCATCTTAGATGATCAGTAGAAATGCAGCTAAGTAGGTTTTGGATGTTATTCCTGGAGTACATCTGAGTTACTATAGTGAGATATAGATATAGGACTTGACCTTTTTGGTCTAAAATTTTAGTCCTTCCTATATTCCAAACTAGGTAATTCAGTATTTTTAACCTTGCCATCGACCTGTTACTAGTTATATATTCCTTTGTGAGATACGGTTTTTTAATGTCTCTTCATAGTATGGGGATAATTCAGCAATTGGTGCAGAGACTTGGGAAACCAGGATATAATTCTGCAGTTTAGGGAGGTTAATGTCATAGCTATCTCAGTTCTTTTTTAATGAAAAGCATGACAGAACACTGAGTTACCTCAAGAGAACAATAGCTTTTGGCCCATCTTATAATCGACTTAAAGAAAGATCTACTTTTACCAGGGGTTATTCATTTGAACAAGACTGGGACTTTGAAATGTTTTATTCTAAAAATCTTTCTTGGCATGCACTGTTTTGAAGTTGCTTATTTAATGCATTTCTATATCCCAGCCAATTGAAGTTAATCTGGCAACTTCTACATGAATTCAGTGTTGTATTAGAGTCCATCTTCTTATGAAGAATGTTCTGTTATTAATTCCCTTAGCAGACTCTCATCCTCCTAAGGGGGGAATGAACAGTGCCAAGTATAAAAATTGCGTTCTAATTTTCTGTTTGTGTCTGAGTTAGATACATCAACATGACAATTGGCTAATCTAAAAATGCAAATTCTCTGGTCTAAAAGTTCCCAAAATTTGATTTTCTAGTAGGAAAGGCGTGGGCTGACTTCTATTATTTGACCTGGTTATTGGCAAAGCAAATTAAAATTGTGTTAAGATCAATTTTGCAGGAGATTTTGTAGCAAGAGAAGAGGATCCCAAGTGACCTGAACCAGAGAAGCCCAATCAGCTGGTAACTGCTCTGAAGTCCACCCCCAAATCAGAGGGCTGCGGCAGAGGTGGCCCCAGGACCAGACAGCTGTATGAGATGACAATTGGATATTATTATTTGTTTTTTTTCCTTTGTGCCTCTTATCTGTAAGGTCTGGGTAACAGAGGGGACTGCCCCAGTGCCACAGATCGCTTTGCCTTTTCCCCTCGCATTGTTTCCTTTTATAAACCCCACAGTTAGACACCCTTGATGAAGTGTTTCTCTTAGTGATTCATTGAGGAGACTTTGTCTCTCAAGAGAATCAAATTGGGGTGGGGGGATGAGAGAAATGATGATTTCTCTCTTGTATTAATAGCTGATTATCATATTGAGACCAAGGTTTTCCCCTTTTTGATTTCCTCATCCAGAAATCGACCAGTGTTGGAAGTTTTAGTCCAAGACCTATTACCCAGGCCTGGATCTAATCAGACAGTAAAAGAGATTCTAAGTTTGGGTAATGGGAGCATTCCAGCTCATGGCGTTTACTCAGACAGGTCTGGGAGGGTGTCGATTCTCCCTTTTGTCAGACAGGTGATATGGAAATTGCTAAGTCTCTAACCAGGACTTGAGTGATCCAAGTCACATACCCCCAAGACCCTCATAGAGCCCACCTGCCATTATAATATTCATTCTCTCTCTCTGCTTGTTGACCAATCAGAGTTGACTGCCACCCTCAGGAGCACCTGCTCTTCTTTTTTTTTTTTTTAAACAAATGCTTTATTAACTTCTGTTTTACATCATTCATTTCCGCCAGATTTTGAGTTACAATCATTTTCCCCCTGTTATTTCCCTACCCAACCTCCCAGAATAGCAGTCCCACAAGATATCGCTTCCTCCAATCTGCTCTCTCCCATACCTTCTCCCATACCCCCTTCAACTTTTCCATTAGAGGAAGGTGAATCTTTGTGTCCCAATGCCTGCACATCTTATCTCCCAATTATAAGCAAAAGAGTATTAACAATAGTATTTATATATATTTGAAACATTTATAATCTTAAGACCTCGAATTTCAGATCCATTTCCTTCCTCCCTTGTCACCCATTCCCTCTGGAGAGATAAGTAATTCAGTATATGTTGTACATGTCTAGCTATGCAAAACATTAGCATGGTAGATATATTGTACAAGGCTGCTTATAATTCCCTCCCACTCATGCCACCCCCCCAACCTGGTCCATTCCCTACTTGATCCTGCCCCTCTTCTATAGTGGGTACTTCCAACCTCCCCTCCCCCCAAGGAGGCCCTCCCATCCATCATCCCTCCTCTCATCCCCCTTCCCCCTATTCTGCTGTAGGTTGAGATATCCCATTTAGTATGCATGTCATTCTCTCCCTGAATCAAATTCAATGAGAATGTGGTTTTGCCTTTTTTGCCTTCCTATTCTCCCCCTCCCTTGCAACCACTTTCCCTTGCTTCTTCTACATGAGATAGTTTACCCTACCCTGTCTCTCCCCATCTCCTCTTGCCACTTTCCTCTCTCACCTCATAATTTCATCCCTTGAGTATTCTCCCTTCCCAACAAATTCAACCTATGCCCTCTATCCATATATAACTGTAACCATCTACACACACATTCACAAATGTATTCATATGACCACACACCCTTCTTCCCTTATTTTCATAGTGAGAAAGATATCATCAGTCACCGTTATTGCTTTTCCATATAGGAATGTAAATAGTTCAACTTTGATAAGTTCCTTTGGATTTCTTTTCCCTGATTACCTTCTCAGGCATCTCTTGCTTCTTGTGTCTGGATGTCAAATTTTCTATTCAATTCTGGTTTTTTCCTCAAGAATGCTTGAAAGTCCTCTATTCCACTGAATGACCATATTTTCCCCTGAAACAAAATACTCAGTTTTGCTGGGTAGGTGACCCTTGGGTTGATTCCCAGCTCTTTTGCCCTCTGGAATATCGTATTCCATGCCCTTCGATCCCTCAGTGTAGAAGCTGCCAGGTCCTGGGCTGTTCTGATTGTGTTTCCACAGTATTGAAATTGTTTCTTCCTGGCTGCTTGGAGTATTTTCTCCTTGATCTGGGGATTCTGGAACCTGGCTAGAATATTCCTAGGAATTTTCTTTTTGGCATCTTTTTCAGGAGGTGATCGGTGGATTCTTTCAACCTCTATTTTGCCCTCTAGATCTAAAATATCAGGGCAATTTTCCTTGAGAATTTCTTGAAGGGTGATTTCTAGGTTCTCTCTTTGATCATGGCTTTCAGGTAGACCAATAATTTTTAAATTGTCTCTCCTGGATCTATTTTCCAGGTCAGTGGTTTTTCCCATGAGATATTTCACATTGCCTTCTAATCTTTCATTTGTTTGGATCTGCTTAACAGCATCTTGATTTCTCATAAAGTCATTAGCTTCCATTTGCTCCAGTCTAACTCTGAAGGAATGAATCTCCTCAGTGAACTTTTGAGATTCTTTTTCCATCTGGCAAATTCGACTTTTTAAGGCATTCTTCTCCTCATTGCTCTTTTGGGCCTCCTTTGCCATTTGAGTTAGTGTATTTTTTAAGGTGTTGTTTTCCTCAGTCAGGCTGTTGACCCTCATTTCATACTTTTCCTGCATCCTTCTCATTTCTCTTTCCAATTTTCCTCCACTTCTCTTATTTGATTTTTAAATTCATTCTCAAGTTCCTCTATGGACTGCAACCTGCTCATGTTTTCCCCTGGGGCTTTTGGAGCAGGACTTCTAACCTCACAGTCCTTTTCCCGCTCTGTGCCTCCAAAATAGGAGTCTAGGGTTGCATTTTTCTGTTTAATTTGTTTCCTTTGGGCTCAGCTCCACTCGGCTCGGCTCGGCTCGGCTCCCCACGCTCTGCGCACTGTGCTGCTGGCTCCCAGACTGTTGAACTGGTTCTTCCTGCAAGGCTGCTGGGCTGTCCTCAGCGGGAGGTTAGCTTCTCTGTGTCGTTCTGTGGGTGCTGGGGCTCCAGAAGTTGTTCAGAGTCCCCTTTGACATAATTTGGGGGAAATCTGGGGGCAGAGTGGCTTGGATGAGCCGTTTCTACTCCGCCATCTTGGCTCTGCCCCCCAAGTTTTTCTTATTTTGACACTTTTCTGAATTCCTATTTCACTGCATCTCTCCAGAAGATATCTCATGACTAATAAGACAGTTCTTAAAATGTAAACTTCAGTTTTAAATCAATTCCTAGTCATTTAAAAGGTCCCTTTTAAGGAATAACTGTCGTTTTCACTAAATTCTACAGAGTTTGGCAATACCCCATAGACTCAGCAAAATACTTTCTAAAGAAATCCAAATTATAATTTTAGAAAAGAAAGAAATTGAATTATTCCTTTCTCACAAATTTGGGGTGTTTTTGTTTGTTTGTATCTTAGTTTTCAGTTAATTTCTGTATCTTTCAGCTCAGCAGTCCTCTAGCATGGCTAGTGTTGGAAACAGAGGGAAAAGAGAGATTTGTCCTCTTTTAAGCTTTCTTTGAGAGTTTATTTTTTTTAATAAACTGTTTCTTTTGGTTGATCACCTAAAAGAAAAGCATAGGTAAAACCCCTCTTAGCTACACGTTAGCACAAAGCATAAACCGCAGAGACAGGACAGACACTTATTTCCCATTCTCTTAAGATTTTCCTGATGGTATGTAACGTCCCTTTCTATCTGAAATAAACCCCCCCACTATTCCTAAACTTCATTTCAAACAGGCACAACCAGAAGATATAACAATTAGATTAGGCCTGAACCTCTCCTTGATTTTTCTCTAGGAGATTTTGAAATCAGGATCTTAACCTGCCTCCTCTGTTAAATATAGAACTTAGGACCATCTTGTAGCTGGGATCCTGCTGTCAACCTGAGACAATTCTTCTCTTTCCTCATTATGTTAATGCTTTTAGACTCTTATCAACAATACATATAATTCAGTAACAATACAAATTGCTTTAGTCTGATTTGCCAATTGGGCTCATCCATTTAAAGTGCACTTTGTATTCAGAACAAGCCCCTAAAAGCTAGAAGAGCTGGTTAAAGTTAGATTCCTCTAGACTTTTTGCCAAAGTATAATCACAGGAAGGAAAACTGAGACCGACGATGGATTTAGCAATGTCCATAGTTCATTTATTCTAGGGTGATTTGGGGGGTGGGGTTATTCAATAAAATTCCTTAACTTTCTCAGTAATCAGCCCATGCTTTAGCCCTAAGCTCTTTGTATTCTCCAACCAAACTTTACACACCTTAATAGCCTTTCTTTAGTCATCCCCAGAAAGAGAGTCCACCCTTGTCCCAAAGGGGATCCTGTAGGATGCATTTCTTCTCTTATGCTTGACCCCATCTCTCCTGGGGGTGTCCCTGGCGAGGAGTGGCACTCTTCGAAGGAACTTCTCCTCAAAGAATTGGACTAGACTCTCAAGGTATGGGTCGTAAGCTTATTCCAGTCTGAGAAGTTCCCCAACTGAAGGTAGTAGAGATGACCTCCTCCCCCCTTTAATTATGAATCAAGGGAGGTAATCCTCTGAGCTCCATCCTTTTGAGTATCCTTTCCTACTGAAGACTGTAATAATTCAGGGATTTGTTTTGGCAAATTCTCCAATACTTCTCATTCTTAATTTCTGTGCTTAACCTCTAGGTCTTAAAAACTGGTCAATTGGAGTCCATTGCAAATGAATATTCAGCAAAATTTATGCCTACCTTCCTGCAACACTTCCTGAAAATTTAGCTCTGATTGTTAGGTGACTGACTTAATCCTAGGAAAATGTAAATGATAATAATCTTACTCATAGAATGAAAGGGAGCCTTCACCTTCCCCTATCTCTGTAAAACTAAAACGAGACGTCTTCTCGGGTCGGCAGAAGTTGGGATTGCTCCCAAGATGGTCACAGCCTTGATAGTTTACAGTGGAGATGGGGAATCTCTCCCTTAAGGCAATCAGGTCTGGCCTGAATTCTTGCTCCCTCAAGATGGTGGCAGAACACTCAGTGGGCAATCACTCCCCTAAACCCTGCCCATCCAGGGACTGGGCAGAGGGTCCTCTACATGGCTTCCTGGCCTGTTGTGAGGCACCAAAAGTTCCCCCTCAACCAATTTAAGAGATTTCCCTACTAGTGACAAAAATTATTTAATTACTCCTTGTTAAGAGAATTTAAAGGCAAAAAAAAATCTATTTTAGCTCTGCCAGCAGGAAGTTTTTAAATTAATGACATGGCTAGCTGGCTGAATCTTCCTGGTCTTAACAAAATGAAAGTAAAGAAGGGGGTGGGGGATGGAGGATGGGACAGGACAGTAGTCTGCCTACAAAAAGTTAAATTTATGGCCATAGAATTTTTTTATAATAATAGAATTTGAGTGCTCCAGTGCCCTTTCTTATGGTGTCCAGGACACAACAAACCTAGGAATGAAACTCAGAGAATTCACCATAGGTTTGGACATAATTGTTATGAGTATCAAATTATTGTAACAAATTAGCTTGCAAATGGAAATTTAGTGGGCTTTCACAAAAGATTTTGCAAAATATTTCTTCATAAAAGTCTTTCCCTTTCTTTAAAAGCTTACAATTCATCCTGATGTTAAGAGGAATAATCACTAAAGCAAGTTGGTATAAATGTCTTTCAAGTATCACAAATCCCCAAAGTGCCATAAAACCAAAATTCTCAATTGTCTCAAATTCCTAAAAAAAAAAGTCTTTACCACAGGGAGGAGCCATGAACATACCCAATTAAATTAACCTTATCACAATAAACAAAGTTTACCAGGCCTTAAAAAAATGTACTCAGTAAGAATTGGGGTTGATAAGAATTTATGACTAGATGGTTCCAAAATTCCTTGTTAACAACTTCATAATCTGACTACAATTCTTAATCAAACAACACCTAGATTATAAGAGAAACTGCTTTTCTAACAACACAGGTTATATAGTTGACTACCAAATTACACAATTTGAGAAAATTTAGAAGTATAACCACACCACAGGCAATTATCATGTATTTAAACTTGAAACAAAACCAGTCAGTTAAGGTGACCTTAATTTAGTTGGATGAGCAAATCAGATTGGATTCATAGTCACAAATGGTAATATTTTAATTTCTAAGGCCCCAAACTCTTAGCACTTTAAAAGAAGATTATTATTCACGGATTCACATATTGTTTTTTGAAGAGATGTGGTGATAGTTCCCAGCTCCAAATAGTGCCTTTTATCTTGAGACCTATCAGATAAAGAGCTGCCCAAGCATTCCAGCTCTCCATTCCCATCTTCCCCAGAACTTCAAGTTACATATACTAGGAAATGCATCTAGAGTTTTAAGTTAACAATCCAAGTACAGAAACCTAGAGACCCTGAAACCAGGTCACAGAGACCCCCCAAAAAACCAGATGCAGAGGCCTACCTAACCTACCTCCACCAACATCCCACAGGGAAGGGAACAACACACAGTAAAAGTCCACTCAAGCAGAGCAAGGGGTGTTTTCTTTAAGTCTTGGAGACCAAATTTCTTACTAAGCTTGCCTTGTTTAGAAATCCCCTTCATAGACCACTTTTCTTGGTCCTCTAGATTGTGTTGAGGCCAGGCTGTGTTACAGTGGAACACGAGGCATTTTTTCTTAATATCTCCTCCTCCAACTTTCTTGCAGTGCCATAATAGGCATCCTGTCTCATCCTAGAAGCCTCTCAGAGCTTGTCTCAGTGTCCAGAGACAGAAAGGAGAAAAAATGTGATCAACCCAGTGCAAAGGCATCCCCTTATACACAGATCAACAGTCCTACTGACCTCCCAGAGCCTTGCACACTGATGGAAGCGTCTGGGGACTCCAGGGCAGGGCACAGCCAGGGAGACAGTATGAGCAGAAAGGCAAAAGTCTGGGCAGGGGGACAAAGAAAATGGCTCTTGCCTTTTATCCTGGTGGCTAGGAGAAGGTCAGAGGGATCCAGTTGTTTGGATCCCAGGTTTCCATGCCAGTTTGTTGAGGTCAGATTTGGGAGAGTGGTTTGGGTGTGAAAGAATTCACTTAGACCCTCCCTTTTAGCCATCTGGAGCTTTATTAAAGTGAAAAGCACACTGTGACCTTTACTATAGCAATGAGATTGAATAAAGGTACTGGTATCTGGGAGAGCTAAGCTTATATGGCCATGTTTAGAACGATGATGTAGTTTTAGGGTTACAGTGGGTGGTTAAAGATAAGGACAGGATAAGGAAGATGGGAACTTTTATCACTAGGATGAGGGAGAAAAAAGGTGTATTTTTTATCATTTTGTGCTACAAGATAAGAAGTTTTACGGTATTTCAAGATATGGGAAGAGGGTTTTAGGATGGTGTCAAATTAGAGAATGAGAACCGCCCCCCCCAGGAGGGGCCTCACAAAGTACTAGAAAAGCTACCCTTAATATTCTCCTTAACCCCTAGGGTAATGGCTGCTGTATCAATGCACTGTGATCAAGCAAGTGAACATAGAAACTTCAGCTCCCAGTTCTGGGCTTAATATACAGAACTTAAAATCCCAAGCCCTATGGAATGATATCATACTGGTTAATATTGATTGGAATACAGTAGGAGTCCAAATGAATTACTTGTCACAACAGGCGTACAGTTGACCAAAAGTTGCAGGAAGAATGCTCCTTTGCCACAAATAATAAAAATTAATTAAAAACAAAACAAAAATTTCTACAACAGTATCATAGAAGGGGATTCCAGCGATCTGCTCTTTTCCTTTTAGTGCATATTTTTATGTAATACTGAACTAGTCTTTGTTTGTTTGATAGAATTCATTGAAGATAAATGTGGTCTTGAGAGGGGTTCTTTATGAGTTCAGCTACAGTTTAGCCATTTTTTTCTGGAACAGTTACTGAAATTCTCTGTTTCTTTTTCTTTTTGGCAGGTACATGCCCACTGACAATTCACTCCAACATGGCCCCTTAGTTACACCTGTGAAATTTGGAAAGGCACTCTGATGCCACCTACCTTCCTGAGGTTGTGGTGAGGAGAGGGTTTGGCACATCTGAAAGCCTTACAGAAATGGGAGTTAATTGGGTGACACACCGCTCCCCCCCCAGCCATGGAGAGTGCCATCCTGAATCTGGGAGCCCTGACTTTGCTTCCAGCCTGTGACACATCGTAGTTATGTGACCCTGGGCAAATCAGTTAAACTTTATGTGTCACAGCCAACCCTCCAAGCCTTCTCTTAAGGCACAGTGAAGGTGCCGATCATTTGTCTCAGTGGCAAATGTTTTCTCACTGCATATTTCTGCCCTGCTCAATGAAACCATGCCATTAGGTCAGTATATAAAATCCAAGCAACCCCTCTTGGGGGGAACAGGGGAAAGGAAAGATTTTCTGTTTCAACTGGGACTTCCTAGAGACACAGAGGCTATCCAGCTGAGCAACCTAGGGCAAGTGCCCTCTCATCTCAGGGCCTCAGTTTTCCCAGGTGTGAGTAGGGCTTGGCACCCTTCTTTGGGATGTGAAGTTTCTCTGGCTCCTTCTCTGATGTTGTGGGAGTCTGAGGATGAATCTCCAGGGAAGGACCAAGCAGGCACCATTCTAGGGGAGAGAGAGGTTTAGAAAGAGAAGCAGCATATCTTGGCACCCCTCCCATGCCACTGCCCCCAGCCTGCCCTGGATCCTTCCCTGTGATAGGCTGTCCTCAGCTCGCTGCTAGTTTGTGGGCCCTATTGGAATGAAGTGAGACCCTGGTGGGTCCTTGAACAGTGAACCACAGAAGACGTGCCTGGCCATAGCAGGAGAAGGAGCTGAATTAAGGAGATGCACAGAGGACAAACACCTGAGCTGCTTCAGCCATCCAAGCTTCCCTGGCCCTGAGTTGCCCATTTTGGTGTGCCAGCCAGTCTCTGGAGCAGGTTGCTGGAGCACCTCCTGGCTGTTTTTTTTCTCAGGCCACCGGGAGGTGATCTCAGTAGCCTGAGACTTTACTCCCCTGAGCCAGTCAAGTCTCCAGGAGGGCTTCAGTAGCTTTCAAGGGAGCACTAGCCTGCCTTACATGGGCTGGGGGTGGGGGGCAGGAGGCTGGGGGGGGGTGTTGTAATGTATGGCTCCCACCACACTTGCATCTGCATGATAGTTGAACCCAGGGGAGCTGATAAGGCCACCAGGAGAGAATGTAGAGAGAGCTGAGAGCCCAGGACACTGACAGTGGGGGAGGGGAGTCAGGGGGATGATGAGCCACCAAAGGAGATGGAGGACAGGCAGGAAGAGAACCAAGAGGGCTCACTGTCAGGAATACCCAGAGGAGAGTGTCAAGGAACAGAGTAAACCCAGTAGATTCCAGTGCTGGAGTAGAGTTGAGTCACGAGGAAGCTGGGGAAAAGGCCACCAGCAGTTGGCAAGTAGGAAGGAGGTCACCTACAACTTGGGAGGGGGCACTTTCTGCTGAGTGATGGGGTCAGAAGGCAAGTGGCAGAGGGGGGAGGGGGGAGAGGTGAGAGGTGGGGGAGGAAGTGGAGGCCATGGGCCTTTGGGGCATGTGGCCAAGGATCTGCTGCAAAGGTCACTTTCCAAAAGGGGTGCCCATTATGGAGCTTGTCTCAGTCCCGGCAAAATTGCCTGGGATGAGAAGGCGGCTGCTAAAGAGGAAGCCCTTGGCCAAGTCCCCTTTCTGAGCTCCTGGAGAGCCCAGCCTGTGGGGACTTCACTTGTCTGCACCATTTGAAAGGAAAAGCTGACCCTGTGTCCTCAGTGCCTACTCTCCCCCATCAGAGGTAACTTGTGGGACAAGCCCTGGGCTCTGTGGGCCTGTCTGAATCCGAAGGAAAAGACATGCCCCCTCTGACCCAAACCACCCGTGCAACTCCATAATGACGCTCATCTGGGAGGGAAAAGCCAGTCTTCACTCCATTTGGATTGTGAATTGGGCAGTGGCTTCCCACAGGCAGTCAGTTACCATTTAGCAGATGCCTGCCCTGCTCCACTACTAAACACTGGGTGTCCAAAGAAAAGCCAAAGCCAGCTCCTGCCCTCGAGGGACTTGACCTTTAATTGGTGAGGGGGAGCAGGAGGAGGGGGACACAAGCAGCCCAGTACCAGCATGATTTCTGCAGGATCTGGAGAACGTCAATAGAAGGCATCCTACTTCTGAGGCCTGCGACTTCCTGCAGAAGGTGGGACTTAGAAGACCCTGGGGGCACAGGGGGAGATGGAGGGTCTCATACAATGCAGTAGAAGTAGGAGGCCAGTGTCACCCAGCAGCAGGGTCTGGGGAGCCCCGTGGGCCAGGAGCTGGGTATAAAGTAGCAGAAGACTGCAAAGCTGGGAAGGCAGCTTCTGAAGGGCTCTGAATACAATCCAGAGTGTTTCGTATTGAGTGCTGGAGGGAATAGGAAGCTCCAGGAGCTTCTCAACTGGGGCAGGGGGGCATGTAAAGGGCCCCAGGGGCTGATGCCTTCCTTGTGAGCCAGGGTGATTAGGAAGAAGTACCCTGGACGGTACTGTGGAATTACAGAAGAGGGAATGATTTGGGGTGTTCTGGGAGTTCTGCATTGGACGTGCCCAGTATGATCCAGCTTGAGATGGCCAGTAGGTAGTTGGAAATGTCAGTCTGGGGATTGGGAAACAGCTAAGGGCTGTATACGGTAGAGCCTGAAAGCATCCTCATACAGGTAGTTGAATCCGTGGGACCTGAGGTCACTCAGTAGAAAGGAAGGGGAGAGTCCAAGACAGAGACTTGGAGGAGGGCAACCCAGGGTTAGAGAGAGAGGGACGTGCAAGATGATCCAGCCAAGAAGCCTGAAAGGGGAGGTCAGATGTGTAGGTGGAATGTATCCATCAGTGTCACATTCTTTGCACAGACTTAGGCATCCTTACACACCTCCCCCCAACTCACACAAGCACATAGCATTTAAGCTCCTAGTGAGGACACTTCGTCTGGCTGTTTCAGCACCTTCTCTGCCCAGGTTACTGGCACAAGGAGGGAGCTGGTCTTACCAGGAAAGAAAAAAATCCTTCAAAACAAGAAAAGTGTATATACCCAGTTGTTTCCCAATCCCCCAACAGTCTCCCAACAAAGCCTCTTTGGGTAGTCAGCTAAACTTCCCCAAAGACACAGTTGTGAGTTGGCCTGTCCTGGAAAGGGACTTCCCAGGCTTTACCAACCCATCCTAAGGCTGCCCTGCACTGCACAGGGGGACCGTGATCAAATTGGTCTCCTTTCCTCCAGGTAAGTGGGTAGGGAGTGGAATGGGGGTAAAGGTTGGGGCAAGGGGTAATTCTCAGCTGTCTTGCTGATCCTATTTGGTTTTTGAGCTACATTTACCCCCTCCCCCCAGAAAAAAAAAAACCATAAAAATAGTGTGTATGGATATGAACACTTCAACAATCTGGAGAGTGACTACTGAGTTCCCTTTCTTATCATCCAGCTTTCCTGAGGTGGATTCCTTTGGAAAATGAGAAGTTGATTTTTTCATGACTTAAACTGCTAATAGCATGTATGCTGAGCCCGTCTCTAACCTAAGACTGGTCAAACGACAGGCCAGAGACAAAAGTCCCAGTAATAGTGTAGCTGTTCAGTTGTGTTAGGAGGAACAGATTTGCAAATCGGGAATTTTGATCAGAATTCCACCTTGCTGAAGTAAACACAGATTCTATACATCACAAATGGGAAGGTGGATTGACAAACAGTAGTTGTCCCCAGGGCTTGGGCAGTTTCCGATGACAAGCCCATAAGTGGAAAACAATCCAACACTGTGGGAGCAATAGTGTTCAAGTCTCTGGGTCACAGGACCAAGTTCTCTGACAGGAGTAGGTTCTGCACTCTTTGATTCCATTCACTTAAAGTCCACAGACACAAGAATGCAGTGAGTGAGAGCACTGGCAAGGGTCTGATCATTTCAAGCTGCATTGAAAGTCTAGAAGAGGCAATTCTAAAAAATCTAGTCTGTTGCTATACTTATTGGAGATGTCCTATCAATATGAAAATCATGGTTCCCTTTACATTCGGTCCTTTCCTTTAAGAAGGTTGGACCCACCCTTGTAGGCCGAGGAAGAACATCCATTTGGAACATGGTTTTGATTTTATGTGAGAATAAGTGAGTTATAATCAAGTGCTAAGGTAGATGGCAGGACAGAAGAAACATCAGGCAACCAGGGGAGTAGATCATAGGAAGCTGAAAGGTGCTTCAGAGTGTTTCCGCCCTGTCCCACAAATCTGCTTGCTTGTTTAGAGTGCTAAGGTCTTTGTCTATTTGAGAGGGTGGGTTGACTTCGACATAACATTCCTCCCCAGTGATGCTGTAGCTCCGCCGCCCCGCCCCCCTGCCTGGCATTAGGGTGTCCAGTATCTGATTGTTTTGTGATACCATTGAGGGTAAAGTAAATCAACTTACAAAGTTTAGAGGCTGGTGGCAAGCTTCCCTCTGAGCTCCAGGCCCATGGCTAGTTCTGCCTAGAGGTTCCCTACAGATGGGTACAGTGTGCCGGAGGTGTCTATGGTGCCAGGAAAGGATCCAAAGGATGTCCACAGGACTGCAATGGGTAGGAAAGCAAGCCGTGGCTGCTGGTGGACACCTCTAACCAGGGAGGAACTTCAGTGGAGTGGTTCCATGGGAATAGAGACAAATTGGGCTAAGTGCAGACAAAAGCAGAGGACTTGCCAGAAGGGAGGGAAGCTGTGATGTGGTGTAGAGCCCCCAAAATTGCAACGGTGCAGGCTTTACAGGGTGAATCCCAGGCAGAGTGGAGGGGAACTCAGTTCCTCCAGGCATGGGCGTTGAGTTCTGGCATGGTTATGGAAAGAGGCCTTTCAGGAGTTCCCACACTAACTTGGAAAAGGTGTTGATGCCTTTATAGTTGCCTTTCTTTTTTTTCCATGGGGACATCCCTTTATTTTCCAATTTTAAAAAGTAGGAATACAAAGGATTACCCATTGTGAACAATCAGAGACCTCAAGGATCATTTAGTAGGAGCCTCTCATTTTAGAGAGAAGAACACTGAGGCAACGGAAAGGAATGACTAAGTCAGGGTCACACAGTAAGGCAAAGGTAGCCAGCGTTGGACGAGACCTCTCAGGGGCCAGGTTGATCAAGGGTTGTAGTTGAGTCTTGTCTTGGCCTTGGGATGGGGCCTGGCTGAGCACTTAGGTGGGTAGGAGGCCGATGATCTTTGGTTTGGGGGCTGTCCAGTCATCTGACTGGGAGTGATATAGGCCCCTGGCCCCTGGATCTGTGTGGGCTCCAAGTCAGGCAGGAGCTGACCACTGGAGCAGCCAGAACCCTCTTCAGTTTCTGTACTGAGTCCTGCCTCCAAGGGCTGTAAGCATTGCATACTGTGAAGCTGGGCTGGCCCAAGGGGCCTTTGGGGAGCCTGGTTCCAGAAAGATGCTCCCAACTGCAAGTGAGAGTTCAACTTCTTCTCAGAGTTTTGTATTATCTGGGCATAATCTTTATCTTTCTGAGTTGGGAAGTGCCGGCTGGAGCTCCTTGGGGAGATCTGGGCCTTTTCCTGCTTGAGTAGATCAAGGGGCATTTCACCTGGGAGATCCAGGGAGGATAGAAGACTGCACCGTTTCACCAGCTGGGGGTAGATAGGGTCAAGTTCTGTCTGCATCTTATTGTCATAGGTTATAATCAGATCCTTTACTTCCATTTTGTCTGCTGGAAGGGTGGCAGCTCCTCTGTGGTTGGTGGTGGCAGTGGTGATGGTGTTGGCAGAGGGTGTCAGGGCCCCTTCTCCAGGAGGGCTACTCCCCTCAATGACGGTAACAAGGGCCTCCTGCCGGTTCAGGATCAAGGTGCGCTCATGTCAATTACACATGAAAGTGACCTAGGTTAGGGTTCCATTCCTCACTGCTACAATCCCTGGAGGAGGGCAGGAGTTGTTTCTTTGTTTGTTTTTAGATCTTTACTCTCTTTCGCCAGTCCCCTGTGCCCCGCCCAATCAAGATGCTTTAAGCAGTAGGGGCTTAATCAATGTTTGGTAAAGGAGTGAGCATGTGGGATGGGCAGCCAATGCTCCCCTAACTGGGACTCTCTAAGCTAATGCTTGAGCGCTTTCGGTGGGGGATACGAGGATGCTTGTTCGGCTACGGGATGGGCTGGATGGCCTCTGCTGTCCTTCCTAGCTCCGGAGGCTTGGAACCCCGAGAATGAATGAATGAAGGGAGGTGCTGGCAGTGATTGACAGAAGCGCCCGAGAACTTCACAGGGTTCTTCGACAGGCAGAGAGAGAGAGAGATGGAGAGGGAGGGGAAGGGGGAAGGAAAAAAGGGGAAGGGGAAAGGGAGCGAGGAGAGGGGGGAGAGGGAGGGAGAGAGGAGGGGGAGGTAGAGGGAAGAGGGGGAAGGGAAAGGGGGAGAGGAGGGAGAGATAGGGGGAGAGAGCACGAGAGAGGGATAGAGAACGAGAGGAAAAATTATAGTTGCCTTTCTTGTGGGTAAAGGTCAGAAATCTGAAGGCTCATTTGGTAGGGCAGGCCCCCACACTCCCCCCAGTCTTCTGAGATGCCTCAGTCTCCTTCATGGAAATCTATGGCTTCAGCAGCTGGCCAGAGAAATCAAGTGAGGCATTTAAGAAAGCAACCCATGTGGGGTTCAAAATAAAAGTAAAGTTACATAGCAAGGGATTGAATGATCCAAGGTGAGGGCCCATGTTGCTGCTTTTCAGAGACCTCTGAGGGTAATGGTCCCTGAAGGTAAGGGTCTGGTATGCTAGGCACCCCCAAACCTGCCATTAACTCCATTCTCCATTAATGTGCTCCTTTTTCTTGTGGGCAGGTGGAATGCTTGTGACTGGTAGTGTCCTGAGAATGGGGATTGAATTAACGGTAGGGGGTGCTAGCTTCTCCATTCACGTAACCTGCTGCTCTGAAACAGACTGGGACTGGGTGGATTCTCAGGCTGGGGAGGAGCAGGGGTTTTCAGAGCATGCTGTCTCAGAGGGCCTGTAAAATAGAACCCTCCCGTTGGGATTATGATCCCTGGCACCTAGGACTAGGGCTTCAAGGGTTTGGGATCTTGAATTCAACATGCCCAACGGTCACATAAATTGAGTGTTTTGGAGAAGTGCTACATTGGGCTCCAGAGGGGGGCGGGGAAGGGGGGCGGGGGACGGGGGACGGGGCTCAACAAGGGTGAGAAATACAAACCTATTGACCAGAGTGAAGGGATTAGGAGCAGAACAAACATTTTAGAGGTGGGAGAGGGAGTAAGTACAAACCTCAGGGCACCTCTGGTTTCTTGGGCCCGTGGTCTGGGAACAGCTGTCCATCACAGGTGTCCGCTGCTTCAGACCCTGATTAACTTTTAGGGTCAGGTAACTTGTGGGTTCCACAATCCAGGTAGGCAGTGCTGCCTTTTTGAGATGGGAAAGGTGGATCCAGGCCTCCACTTCTCAGAGTTAGGCTGCAGTGGGGGTGGTGAACAGGACTTCAGAGGGGCCTCTCCACTGTGACTCCAAGGAGATGGCATTTTCAGTGCCCCCAGGCATGGGGTTGGATCAGGGGCTGAGTCTCACTTGGCATGTCTAAAGAATGGGACTGTGAGGCAAGTCAGTAAGTCTCTGATACCTTCTGAGCCGATCCAATGCAGTATTGTGGAAGGGAGCCTTTGGCTGCTATGTTCCCCCCCACTCCCACGGGTACAGTGGCATTGAGTGTCCTGTTACTGTCTCATAGGGACTGAGATTATGGGAACTCAATGGTCCAGACTTAAGGCTTAGAGCTAAAGGAAAGGCCTTGGGCCCCTGGGGGTACTTAGCACCTCAGAGAATTACCAAGGGAGGTTTTTAGTATCCCATTAACTCTTTGACCATTCCTGATGACGGGGGTGATAGGCACAATGGAGGCGCTGAGTAATTAGGCAGATGAAAGCAGCTTAGCTAATGAAGCTCATGTGAAATGGGTTCCTTTTTCACTATGTTATCTACTTTGCTACAGGCTCGTTTTGAGAAGCATTCTTTTCTGAGCTGTGGCTGTTCTTTTATTAGGCTAGAAGGTTAAGTAAGGCAGGTCTTCATATTGAGTTGAATATATTATGGCTGTCCTTATGGGGTAACAGGAAAGTTCGATAAGGACCTGTGCTTTGGGAGACACTTTTCTCAGTAGGTTGGGAGGCTAAAGCTGTGGTTTTCTCTGCTTGGCCCACCAGGTCTCCATGGGCATAAATGCTGTTCTCTTGGCTGTGTCCAGGATTTTTTTTTTATTCAACAAATTTATAACGTTTATTAAGTGCCTTCTTGGTATACGGCACTGTGCTAAGAGCTGGGAAGCATACAATGTTTAGATCAAAGGTGGTCCATGACTTCATAAAACTTAAGTCTGGCGGGGATTTGAAACTCAATGCTGGTTCACTCATTCCTCTGAAGTTGTTTCGCCCTATCAGGTTGTTGCTTTGATAGGGAAGACATTTAAGACCTAAAGAAGGATTTATCCTTTTTTTAAATTAAATTTTACGTTTATTTTTAGTTTACATCATTCATTTCCACAAGATTTTGAGTTACAAATTGTCTCCCCGTCTTTCCCCTACCCACCACTCCTAACCAGCAATCCCACTGTATACCCTCTCTCCCAATCTGCTCTCTCCTATGTCCTTCCCCATCCCCACTCTGACTTTCCAGTAGGGCAAGATGGATCTTTAAACCCCAGTGGCTGTATATCTTATTTCCCAGTTGCATGTAAAAAGAAATAATAATATATTTCTTAAACATTTGATTTAAAAATTTGAATTCCAGATTATTTCCCTTCCTGCCTTGTTACCCACCCTTACTGGGAAGATAGGCAATTCAATATAGGTTGTATATGTGTAGCTATGCAAAACATTTCCATAGTGGATACATTGTGAAAGACTGACTATATTTCCCTCCATCCTATCCCACCGCCCACTTGTTCTATTCTCTACTTTGATCGTATCCCTTTTCAAAAGTGTGTGCTTCTAACTGTCCTCCCCCCTAAACTGCCCTCCCCTCCATCATCCCCCTCTCATCCCCTTCCCCCTACTCTCCTGTAGAGTGAGACACCCTATTTAGTGTGTGTGTCATTCCCTCCCTAAGCCAAATTCAATGAGAGTAAGGTGCCTTCCTTTTCTTCCCCTCCATTGTAACAGTTTTCCCTTGCCTCTTCTATATGAGATACTTTACCCCATTCTGTCTCTCCCCATCTCCTCTCATTTTATTCCTCTCTCACCTCTCAGTTTCACCTTTTAAGTATCATCCCTCCTATTCAATTGGTCCTGTGCCCTCTGTCTATGTATACCTGTACACATATATACCACACATTCACATATGTATTCATACACCCATATACCCTCCTAGATAGACATATATATTTACATTCCGTTCAACTATTCTCATACTGAGAAAAGTTTCGTAAGTTACAATGATCGTTTTTCCATGTAGGAACGTAAATAGTTTGACTTTGCTAAGTTCCTTATGATTTCTTTTCCCTGTTTACCTTCTCATGCTTCTCTTGCTTCTTTGTGTCTGGATGTCAAGTTTTCTATTCAACTCTAGTTTTTTCCTCAAGAATGCTTGAAAGCCCTCTATTTCATTGAATGACCATATTTCCCCCTGAAACATGATACTCAGTTTTGCTGGGTATTGCCAAGGTGATTCTTGGTTTTAATCCCAGCTGTCATTAGCTTCCATTTGCTCCAGTCTAACTCTGAAGGAATGAATCTCCTCAGTGAACTTCTGAGATTCTTTTTCCCTCTGGCAAATTCGACTTTTTAAGGCATTCTTCTCCTCATTGCTCTTTTGGGCCTC